>OX377618.1:85537835-85557835 GCA_947397865.1 Polietes domitor | reverse complement strand
ATCGGTCCATGAATAGGACCCATACTAAAATCTTACCTAATTTCTCTTTTTCCACCGACTTGAGTTGTAATGGGGTTGAATGAGGAGGGAAATATACATATTTATAGACCTGGATTGGGCTTACACCTAAATGGAATGAAGTTTAGATATCAACTGCATAACACATATGAATTCAACAACACGAAGTTCGCGCGTCCGATTTTCGATACCGTTAAATGAGAAAATACAATATTCAGTAGTGCACACCATTGAATATACTCTAAATTTTCTTGCATGTGCCGATACAAAACGAGTGAAACAAATACGATAAATGAACAAGAAGTGTACACTATTCTTTTCAAACAAACAAGCACTGTAGAGAGTTTGTTTTTCTCTCGCGATCATTTGTTTGCTCTTTACTATGAGTATATACTGTACTTCAGTGGAGTAGTGTACACACTGTAGGCGAAGAGATGAATGTCTTGATGCAGAGGTTTAGTCTAAACTGTATGTAATCGCAAAGGACAAAATTCCGTCTAGTTCCAGGGCTCTCACCTGGGTCTCAAGGTCCAAACTGACCCAGCTAAGATCCTTGAACTTATCACGGTTTGCAACTATGTCTTCCTACAAATAACTGGAAGGTCGGCAAAATTGTCTCGTTTGCAAGTAGTAGTCACCGGGACACGACTCACTGGAGGAAAAATTACTTCATAAGTCAAACGAAGGGAAAGGCGAGAGGAGAATTTGGGATTTATCCAAATGTTGACGATACTTCAGATTAACTTCCATCATTCTAAAGATGTTTCAGCCGATTTAGTCTGTCGAATGCAGAGATACAAGCGGACAAGCCGCCGGCGCATGTTTTTACGCGAGCCGATTTCATCGGCTCATATCGACTTCATATCGCCGTCGTTAATTTTTGTGTAGATCTGACGGAGTTCGAACTCCTATGACGTAAGTTGAATGATAGTATTTTGATTTGAAAGTCAAGTCAATTCCAGTATGCGTGGTTATGTGTTCCAATAAAAAAAGCTACTTTAAGCTAAGTGGGTGCACTTATGCTTCCTTTCATGGTTATATTTAAACTGAAGATGTTTCTTTTTGGTCATTATTGTGTAGGACTCCCACTCCCAAAAAATAATTGTTTAGGATAATAATATGAAATTATGAAAACATTGCCTAATATCGGATAATGTCAATGAATACTGAACTATTTGCAAAAAATAAAAGCAAAAGTATTAAAAACTAATACAAATTGTTCCTTCCCTTTTCTAAAATAAATTTCGTAATAGGGGTGAGCGAATGACAGAACGATGCGACAAATCAACCGAAAGCCGCCGATAATTATAGGTCGGCTTATAACTCTAGTCGAATGGTGGCGCTGACTTTGTCCTGGTCCAGGAAGTATGGATAGTTAAAAGGTTTGTGGATTAAGAACATCAAATTTTAAACTGCTTATCGTCAAGGAGTACGGCAATCCTAGAAGTTGCATCATGACATGAAAGGATGTGAACATATTTCTTTTACTATGTTTTAGTAATAAGGTCCTAACAGTCACCAGTCTATAGATAATGTGGTCCCATCTATTTGCTTTAGAAGAGTTATGCGACAATGCGAAGTATCTGAGAATCACACTTGATAGGAAGCTCTACTTCAAGGAAACTATAATGGAGTGAATGAAGATAGCAACCATCGCCCTTTATACCTGCAGAATGTCTATCGGAGCACGCTGGGGGCTCTCGCCAAAAATCGTTCATTGCATATACACAGCGGTGATTCATCCGATTCTGTTGTACGGAGTCTTGGTTTCATAGACGGCCATTGAGAAGACGTTCTAAAGGGTGATTTTTTAAGAGCTTGATAACTTTTTTTAAAAAAAAAACGCATAAAATCTCATCGGTTCTTTATTTGAAACGTTAGATTGGTCCATGACATTTACTTTTTGAAGATAATTTCATTTAAATGTTGACCGCGGCTGCGTCTTAGGTGGTCCATTCGGAAAGTCCAATTTTGGGCAACTTTTTCGAGCATTTCGGCCGGAATAGCCCGAATTTCTTCGGAAATGTTGTCTTCCAAAGCTGGAATAGTTGCTGGCTTATTTCTGTAGACTTTAGACTTGACGTAGCCCCACAAAAAATAGTCTAAAGGCGTCAAATCGCATGATCTTGGTGGCCAACTTACCGGTCCATTTCTTGAGATGAATTGTTCTCCGAAGTTTTCCCTCAAAATGGCCATAGAATCGCGAGCTGTGTGGCATGTAGCGCCATCTTGTTGAAACCACATGTCAACCAAGTTCAGTTCTTCCATTTTTGGCAACAAAAAGTTTGTTAGCATCGAACGATAGCGATCGCCATTCACCGTAACGTTGCGTCCAACAGCATCTTTGAAAAAATACGGTCCAATGATTCCACCAGCGTACAAACCACACCAAACAGTGCATTTTTCGGGATGCATGGGCAGTTCTTGAACGGCTTCTGGTTGCTCTTCACTCCAAATGCGGCAATTTTGTTTATTTACGTAGCCATTCAACCAGAAATGAGCCTCATCGCTGAACAAAATTTGTCGATAAAAAAGCGGATTTTCTGCCAACTTTTCTAGGGCCCATTCACTGAAAATTCGACGTTGTGGCAGATCGTTTGGCTTCAGTTCTTGCACGAGCTGTATTTTATACGGTTTTACACCAAGATCTTTGCGTAAAATCTTCCATGTGGTCGAATAACACAAACCCAATTGCTGCGAACGGCGACGAATCGACATTTCACGGTCTTCAGCAACACTCTCAGAAACAGACGCAATATTCTCTTCTGTACGCACTGTACGCATTCGTGTGGTTGGTTTAATGTCCAATAAAGTAAACTGAGTGCGAAACTTGGTCACAATCGCATTAATTGTTTGCTCACTTGGTCGATTATGTAGACCATAAATCGGACGTAAAGCGCGAAACACATTTCGAACCGAACACTGATTTTGGTAATAAAATTCAATGATTTGCAAGCGTTGCTCGTTAGTAAGTCTATTCATGATGAAATGTCAAAGCATACTGAGCATCTTTCTCTTTGACACCATGTCTGAAATCCCACGTGATCTGTCAAATACTAATGCATGAAAATCCTAACCTCAAAAAAATCACTCTTTACTTGGATACTCTGAGAAGAGTACCGAGAATGGACTGCATTAGCATAACTGGGACAATTAGGACAACTGCTGCGGATGCATTACAGTATGCATTTATGTTTTGCCGATCGTTAAATAAGGCATACAGCGGCTACAGGATTTAATTGTGTTTGCCTTTGGACCATAGAGACATTGGTTATATGAAAATCACTAGTCAATGGCAATCGCTATAACATACACATCCCATCTAGAGATAACTGGGTTGATGGAATACCTGGTAGACGGCGTTATCACAAGTTTTACACAGACGGCTCCAAACTTGATGGTAGGGTTGGGTATGGGCAGTAGAAGTTAACCTTGTTCGTAGACTACCCGATACCTGTAGTGTATAACAAGCAGAAGTTATGGCTATTATAGAAGCGGCGGAGTGGTCGCAGTGTTGTGACCAACAATGACATTAACATCTATTCGGATAGACAGGCTGCCTTCAGATCTTTGAACTTGTTAACCCTAAATTCAAGAACAACAGTCCTTACTTTCCTTAAAATGAGAACGGCCAAAACGTTACCGTCAGCGGTGAGTGCTATCTATGTACACATGACGGCGAGTCGCACATTTGACTTATTGAAGGAATGTGATTCATCTGGTCCAGAATCGACGCCCCACAGTGGGGTGGCTACATACATTTGAGTGCCTATAGAGTGATGAATCTTGACATCGAACATTTTCTAAACGGAATTAAGAATATGTGAAGTTTCACCAATAATGACTCAAAATGATTTTTTCATAAAAAATTGTACCGGTTCGAATGTCTAGAAAATTTGCACAGGGTTACAAATTAACAAAATGAAAAGCTATGAAAATTTCATCAAAATCGACACCCGTCCCATGCCGTCCATATAACTGGTCCGAATGTCTTGAAATTTTGCACATGGCTTGTTCATCGATTGGTGAAAGTTCGTGGATTTTTTTTATAAATTTAAAGAATGAACACTCGCTCTACCTTTTCTTGCAGTGAGAATACGGAGCTACTTCTTGTTTTCCAAGGAAAACTACAAACGTTGAATTTTATAAAGCCTTTTCAATTCGACATTAGAATGTTAGCAGCGAAATATCTCAAACGCATAAACCACTGAGTTTCATCAGATTTCGTGCTACAATATATAAGTGATTTCACTAAGAAGAAAAGATTAAGAAGACAAGTTTGAAATTTAACAAGTAAGAAGGCGTTAAGTTCGGCCAGGCCGAATCTTATATACCCTCCACCACGGAGTGCATTCCACAGTATTACCAGCAGATTAAAGGATGTCGACTTTTCATAGAAGTACAGTACCATATTACGAAAATTGTGATATTTTTATGCACATTACTATATTTGTTTACTGCACTGTTTAAAGTGAAAGTGAACATGCCTAAATATTAGGCGATTGTCAGTCGCCATTAGAAAGAAGCATTTTCAGATACAGACAAAGTGATAAGAAAAGTATAAATTTTAAAGATATCCCCATTCGCCCCATTCTCCGCCCAAATGTACAAATTTCGAAAAAATTCAGAACGAATTTCATGATTTCAACTTCAGCGGTTTGGTAGGTCCCATTTTTATCCCTCTTTTTATTTAATCCCTTAAAAGTACGAATTTCGAAAAATCCCTCTATTTTACGTGTCTATGCAATGTGTACATCCCCACCGAATTTCATGATTCTAACTGTTGTCGTATCATTGGTACCATATTTTATCCCTTTTTGTCGCATTTCGCCCGCTAAAACATTTATGAAGAATGTCCGCAACAAATTGTAACTGTATGAAAATAAAAAATTTAATTAATAAGCCAAGACTACCAATATTTGTATACTATATATATAATGGATGTAATTCCTCAATTCATAAAGTAAATATAAGGGAGCAATCATAAATTCCCTAAATATTGGGGGATAGAGAGTGTATTTTCAGCTACAGTCGTTTGGTTGGTTGTATATCCATCGTATTTTAATTTCAAAAGTATAAATTTTGAAAATACCTTATCTCTCACGTACGCAGTATAATACAACTTCATGGTTCTACAATTTTTTGTCGTAAAAGCAACAAAATAAAGTACGAATTTGGAAAAAAAATATTTTACGTGGCTATGCAGTCAGAGGAATGTATACACAGAATCCCATGATTCTATCAGCGGCCATATTGTTGGTACCATTTTCATCCCCTTTTTCCAATTTTGCCCCCTCAAGACTACGACTATCTAAAATCTCTTTATTTTACGTATCTACACAATTAGAGGGATGTACACACTGAATTTCATCATTCTAGCTGTATTCGTTTAGTTGGCACTATTTTTATCCCCTGTAGCCATTGTATTCCTTGAAAGTACGAATTTGGAAAAAACGATTTATTTTTCGTGTCTACGCAGTCAGAGGAACGTATACTCCAAATTTCATGGTTCTAGCTGCTGTCATTTGGTAGGTACTATTTTTATCCCCTTTTTCCATTTGAACCCCAAAAAGTACGAATTTTAGAAAGTTCTTTTATTTTACGTGTCTACGCAATCAGAGGAATGTATATATCGAATTTCATTATTCTAGGTGCAGCCGTTAGGTTGGTACTATTTTTATCCCTCTATCCCCATTTAACCCCTTAAAAGTACGAATTTAGAAAAAATGCTTTTTATATTATGTACTTACTCTATTAGAGGAATGTACACGCCAAATTTCGTGTTTCTACCTGTTGTCGTTTGATAGGTACCATTTTTATCCCTTTTCGCCCCCTACAATTAAAAATCTATGGTGCCCTTTTATGCTATAAAGGGAATGCGCATTGCAAATATCAAGTAAATACAAGCTAATATGTCCAAAAAACATGGTGAAATACTCTAAATATTAGGGGTATTTTCAGTCCTTGTGAGGGAAAAATTTTTCCCTCTGGGCCGATTTCGTCCACTTTCAATCCCAACCGATCTACAACCATAGGACACATTTAGAAAAAAATTGAACCTCCTAGCTCATTTCGTTCGGCCGTTATCGTGCTTTCAACAGACAGACAGACGGACAGACGGACATGGCTATATCGTCTTAGAATTTTACCACGACCCAGAATATATATACTTTATGGGGTTTCCGATGAATATTTCAAGGTGTTACAAACGGAATGACAAAGTGAATATACCCCCATCCTGGAGGTGGAGGGTATAAAAAGAATAGCATTTGTATGAGTTTGCAATTCAATATTATATAGAGGGCAATCTGAGTAATTAGACATTTTTTTTAAATCAGTTAATCGAGCGTGTAAACTGATTTTGTTTGATTATTTTTAGTGCCTAAAATATCTGTATAAGTTTCCAGAATTTGTTTTGTTGGAAAACTAATTTTAGTTAACTCCCTGAAGACAAGTGGAAGACTTGAAGTCAACGACAAAATTCGGTAACTCGAATTTGGAGAAATGCAGATTTGTTATAAATTTAAGAACGTGAATATTTTGCATTCTACTTATATTGCATAGCGGCATTTTTATACCCTCCACTAAGCTAAGTTTATACCCTAGCTAAGTTTGTCATTCCGCCTGTAACGCATATATTTATTATTGATCCTCATTAAATTATATTACGATCTAGCCATGCCCTTCCGCCCGTCGGTCTGTTGGAATCACGCTAGCATCTAAACGAAGAAGAAGTGTTTATAAGCTAAATTTTTGTAGATTTCCGCTGTGCATTTAATTGATACTTTGTAAGTGAACCGTACTTTTAGTGAGATAAAAGGGGCTGAATGGTATCGAAGCATCGATCTGGCTGAGTACACTGGAAAAATACAACGATCTTACAATATTCGTACTTTTAGGATCAAAAGAGATAAAATCAGTAGCGAGCAAGTGCTGCAACTGGAATCATAAAATTGAGTGTAGATGCGCAACATAAATGCATTTTTTGATATTAGTACATTTACGGAAAACGGGCGAAAGGGGAGAAAATTGGTAAATCTGTGAACGCGAAAGATAATAGATTTTTCTAGGATAAAAGTGAAACCAACCGATCGGTTGTAGCTGGAACGAAAATCGGAATACATGCTGCTCTGTCTGCGGAAAGTGGGAATTAAATGTGTATACTTCAAGTGAAATTATATATATATATATAATAAGAGGTTGGGGGAAAACGGTTGTGGTTGTGTCAGTAATTTATGACAAACATACTTATTCTCTACAACGCGTGTCTATCTTTCGTGTTTCTTTAATGTATCTTAAGTCCAGAGTTTTTATGGCAATATGTCGTCCGTCCGCGTAGTTATTTCGTCATAATTAAAATAAATTGTTAACGAAAGTTCTTGTTACCTTTCCATTCAAATTACTACAGCCACATTCATTCAAAACGGTGGATTAAGGCACTACTTGACACTCAAGTGAAATCCATTTAAACAAAACGATCATACAAAAATTCTAATCAACAGATAACTATAAATCTAATGATATGAATTTAAAATGTCAAAAAAGATTAATTTAACATTCGGATGTTAAATTTCGATGACCACCCACAAAAAAGAGAAATATATTATTTGTCCATATGTCGATACTAACAATTAGATATATATGTATATTTGGGGATGAGTTGTTGTGTTTACAACTCAATTGTTTGGAAGGATGCGTTATTGAACGAATGTGTCAGTTAAAATTTTTTTATGATAGATACAATTTAAGTTACATGTTATGTTTCTCCGTTCTGTTAATTTTATTTTGAAAACTAAACAATTAATGTATGTACCTTGAAAATTGAGCGCAATATTAGCGTTACTCTCTCCAAGCACGTTTAAAGCATTGCAACGGTAATTGCCACCATCTTCCTTTGTTGGATTCTGTATTTCCATTGTTAATATGTAGATGTCTTTTGATTGGCCTTTGCATTCCATTTTTATACGCGAAGAATTTTCTATTTTTTCATCCGCACGATACCAGGATATATCTGGAACGGGATATGCCTCTAACAGGCATTCCATAATTAAAATGTCTTCCTCTTGTCGTATGGTTGGCTTCTTGGGAAATCTTGGCGACTTTCCATCCGGAATTCTAACAATAATTATTTAGTAGTATTCGTTTTGCTATTATTTGTAATTTTAATGATAACACCACTTACTTTTTAGAACCTCCTTCAAAATTTAAATTAAGTGTAGCAGCACCTTCTCCGTGGATGTTTTGTGCTATTATACGATATTCGCCTTGATCACTTGTGACAACATCAGAGATCTCCATGAAAGCCATATGATACAATTGTTGATCCAATTTCAACGATATTTTATAACGCCCACCTTCCAGAATTTTATCGTTATCGTGAAACCTTTTATCACAATATTAACATTTAATTACCATTATTATATTGAAATTATATAATCAGTTTCACTTTAAAGAACGCATCGTTTCATTGATCATAGCATTTTTTCTTCAACAAACGATTCATGGTTAAGAATAAGCAAAAGAGTATCACGTCGTACCATTTACAGTGCAATACTATACTTGAGCCTGGGTTCTACAATCCGGTGGAATTGTAAAATAGATTTAAGTTTTAGAAAATAATCAATTTGTTGTGGAAACAAAGCTATTATTTCATAATCTGTTATCTGTTCTTGGCTGAAGATGAACAATATAGATTTCTGCGACAGCGCATCATAATGGTGTGATGGTGAAAGCCATTTTTAAAATTCAGTGATGAAGATTCCATAATGTCGAAGCTCACAACAAATCAGAGCCGATGAAAACATTACTGTAGCTACAGGGTGCCGAATTCAAAGAAAACCGTTTGTTCAGATTGGAGAAAGTATTTAAGAAAAAACTGCATATTTACTTTATAAACACAATACGGCCGCTAGGTATTGTAAGTTATTTCAGCGGCAACATCTTCGAAATAAATTAAGTTTATTTACACGTTTTGACGACATAAATGTTTTGTAAGGAAATATGTTCAGATTTTGAGTTAAATGTCATAAAATGTTTTAGTAGTTTAACATCTTACCGTCCCTGCATCACAACTTATATGGTCGAATGTTTCATATCATGTTAAATTTCACTTTAAAGTAGACCGTATCGACCCCGATTCTGATATATGATACTTACAAATGTTCCCCATGACTTGATTTTTGCTGCTCTAAATTAGCATATTAATTACAAGCGATATCAGTCTATATCCTTGTTAGTGCGTAAACAAGATTTTGTATATGTTCATTTATTGAGCAGCGAACATTACCAGCAAGCCGAACACTATAGCTAAGTTTTAAAATGTTTTTTGTGTGGATATACAAATTTCCATGTATTGAAATCCCGTATGCTGCTCTATTCTACCTTCACGATTTCTCGAGAAACGTATAACCCTTGAAGTATAGGAACTTATGGAAAGGGATCCCGATAAGGTCGTTTTATTTTATACGCCATAAATGGAACAAACTTTTATCTCATTTTTCCTAATGCATTCAAATCTTCGTCATAGTTTGTTGTTTTATTTTGAAATAACAATAAACTCCAGACGTATCTCTGGAGTTTATTATGCTATTAATCAATGAACTGAGGAAATATGAATCTTTCGTGTATTATTAATAATGTTAACTATCATCTGATGCATACCATGTCATCGTAGGTTTGGGATCACCAACACATCTGCATTCAAAAACTACGTTGCCACCATCTTCACTTTGTCGTATTATAGGCCGTTCTGTAAATGTAGGCTTAATTCCGTCATCAGGTATTGGAGCTTCGTCGCCTAGGATGTAGGTAAATATGTTTGTTGTACTTTATGTGGTAATACAAGATAAAAGGAAAACTATGTATGAACTTAGTTGATAATATCATTCATCAACCACGATGCATGAATATTGATCTTGATCCTTAGTTAGTATTTCAGATTATTTTACACAGAAAAGTAGTTTTATTTTAAAAACGCATAAAAAATTAATGAATTTAGAGAACATAAAGATGCTAATGTGCCCTCAAAAAAATATAGTACTTTGCATCCATTTTTGTTGCTGTATCTATTTGTTAGAAATATTCTGCTCTCGACTCCGAATATAAATGCAAGTGCAATCATATATTGATAAAGAGCGAATGAATAAAAACAACGAACACATGATTAGAGTAGATGATCTGAACTAGGATATTGTCCTGGCTGTAGACCTTTTTTGCTTTTATATTTTATGGCTGTTTTTCTTTAAGGCTGGATAACTAAGCTGCGATAACAAAATCCTAAATGAAAGGTAAAAATTTCACTCAAAATATTTTTTTTAATTGTTGCCAGCAACAATATCAATGTGTGTATAAAAACAAATTAAAAAAAAATTATGTTAAAAATTTTGGACTTGGATAAGGCCTGCAGTGCAGGTAAAATGTATGGTTATCGAGGCTAAGTCCAAAGAAGTCAACACAAAATATTTCTTTTAAATTTGTTTTGATATACATATGTAGTTGGAGACAATGTGAAAAATATTTTTTTATCTCGAGTGATAAAACAACTTTTTATTAAAGTTTTGGTTATCGCAGCTTGATATCCCGATATATGGCATAATGACATTTATTTCTTGGCTTCACACTACCTCTGTCGTGAGTTCCCGCCATTGACGACTTTCTTCAGGATTCTTTATAGCGATTTTTCAACAAGATACCCGGACTCTTTAAAGGCATTTTTAGACGTAAAAATATTTTTGTAAAACGCCACTTTGCACAAATTTTTGCATTTGTTGGACACCACAAAAGCATGTAAAATGTATTGTCTCGCATTTTGCGTAAAAAGTTTTTACCCAAATATTTGGTGTGTCTAAACTAGTGATGTCAAAACCGAAAATCGGTTAACTGGTGTTAGGCACCCGACCGTCAACCGGTTTTTGAAAAACGACAGACCTTTTCCCTGTGTTTTCATGTCGGTTAACCGGTTTTTTGAAAAGGATAATAAAAATGACAATGGACAACAGAATATGGAAATAGTGAAGATTGGTTTAATAGCTGTGAAAATAAACTAGTCCCCTAGTAGATTGAGGAAACACATTGATTTGTGATATGAAACAAATGATATTTAACAAATCAACAGAAAAACAAACGAATTTGCAATATTATATAGAGAAGTAGGACTTCAAATAGATTCATCGACACTTGAAGTAAAACGCCGATGGCTAGTTTTTATGAGTTTATGCCTATGGGAATCATGTGTTAATATCCACGTTTTTTTTTCTATTCGCGCTTAACGAAATTTGGAATCTTAGCCATTAGAACATGTTATGTGTACATAAAGTATACATACATAAAAATGTATTAAATAACCAGAATTATATCTGGACACTCTTGTACCTACGGTGTGGTACAAATCTACTAAAACAGAATCAAAGTACACGTTTTTCGAATGTTGCATTCTGACAGCAGAGTTGATTCAGCCATAATAAATATTAGTGTGACTATTGATGACCCAAGATTGTTACAAGCTGAATTAATAAAACTAAAATTTTTATTTTATAACATTTCTATTTCAAATCGTATATTGGAAAATCCTTCCATTTATAATCAATTTGTTTTATAATTACATATAACGCAGGCAATCTAGAGATATCTTTTTTAAATCATATGTCCTTTTGACGCTCGTTTCCCACTTACAGCCTTTTCACGGACGGGTTATTAAGCCCTCTTTTTTAAAAAGGACGTGAAAGGCCCTTGGTATTATTGATGGAACAAAACTTCATCCAAACTATCTGGACAATAACCATTCCTATCATCTCCATTTGTCTCTTGCACTTTCACGAACACGAACAGAAATATTGGCATAAGGGCCTAACAATTTTAGTAGAATTCAGATTCCATTGAGAATATTATTTCTCATTTCGCATGTATATTTTTGAATATAAATAAAAAAATTAAAAACTGACAATTAATATAAAATTACAGATGAAACGAAAAGGTTTTAATATTACTTTTTATTCGATAAAAGAAAAGCAGGACTTCCAGAAGATCTCGAGAAGAAGATCTGATGAAGGCCCTTGAAGCACAGGCCTGCTATAAGGCCTTCATGAAGAAGCAGACATTATGTCCGAAAAAATCAGGCCTTCTAGAAGAGCTTAAGATGATGAAAGCCTGTTTAAGGTCTGAAGCCACAGGCACATTAAAAGGCCTTCCAAAATGAATACATAATGCATGGCAGAAAAAACAGGCCTTATAAAATGGCTTAAAAGAAAGCCTGTTAAAGCATTTCGAAGTTATTACGCAACACAGTTGAAAATGCTAAAAATGATAACAATATAAGCTTCTTTTAAAAATATTTATTTTTTATTTTGATTTTTCTTTAGTTTAATATAAATAATATAAAGTAAAATAAAACAATTCAGTTCAATGAATAATAAAATAAAATAATAAAAACTCCAGAAGTAGAAAATACAACCGAACAACAACAGAAACTGATAAAAACTGATAACGTTTTATGAAATCTGTTTTTGTTTTTACTTGCTCTTTTGTTTTTCTCCCTCTCCCGAAGCACGTAGAGTGACAATGTAGGGTTGCCAGAACTGTGGATGTGTCCCAGCCGTTGCTGGAACAAACTTTTTACTTACACCTATTTTACTTTAGTGTACTTTTGCTATAACTTCTCAGAATTATGTGAATTTGATATGTATGTGCAAGATGCCGGATTGTAAACGGAAGGTCAATAAATATGTTTCGGACTGAAATGCAACAACATACACTAAATTTAATTCTTACTTACAGCCTTTTCACACTGCATGTGAAATCAATCGATTTCAACGTGAAATGACAAGGTCGATTTACAAATATAAAATTTATATGGAATCTCACATTTGTAAATCGACCTTGAGCTAAAATCGATAGATTTCCCATGTAGTGTGAAAAGGCTATTATGGACTTTTTCAGATTTCGTTGGGCATAGCGAAAAAGATTTGTGGCAATCCTGTTTCTACGTTCTTCTATAACGGGATAAATTTTTGCAGCACACAGACTATATATCAAAACATGATACAACTTCTACAGGCATTCTAAAGAGAAGCAAAGTGGAATGTGGACACCTTCCCCATAGCTTCTTTTAGCAAGGCTTATAACAGGCCTTCTTAAAAGAAGGGAAGATGAATGTGAGAGAGAAACTGGAAACACCTTCCCCTTGCTTTCCATTTGCAAGGCCTTCAATAGACCTTCTATAAATAAGCGAAGAGGAACGAGATAAAAATCCATACGCCTTCTTTTTAGAGAACATATAACAGGCCATCTTAAGAGAAGTGAAGAGGAATGAGAGCGAGAAAATGGAAACCCATTCCTCTTGCTTTCCATTTGCAAGACCTTCTAGAAGGAAGCGAACTAGATAAAAATGCATACTCCTTCTTTTAGAAGGGCATATAACAAGCCTTCTTAAAAGAAGCAGAAATAAGATAAAAAAGAAAGAAATGACAAGACCTTTAATACGCCTGATAGTAGCATGCCTACAATAATTTCCTGCAATGGTTTCTTGCAGGCCTTACATAAGGAATCTCTCGCCAAATAAGGCCTTCCACATGCCTAAAATTTGGAAGGCCTCGTAAATTCCGCCGCTGGGATATCACTTGTTTTGCCGTGCGAAACGCGGTACCCTAATTAATCTCTGAATGACCAAGTGTACTCACACATAACTTACATTTGTCGCTTTCAACAGCAATCAAACATAGTTTGAGTAATAATGTAGTCTAGACTTATCTGCACAAACAAAATTTCTACGCAATTCAGAACAGGTAAGCGAAAAGCACAGGTAAGTTAAAATTACAGGTAAAATTAAAATCGAATTTTTAACAACAGATATTTACTTTCATTTTATAACATATTTATAAGTAATATTTACTAATACTTAAAACTATAGGGTCCGCCATCTAACGTTTTTTTCAACTATTCAACCGGTGGACTATTATTTGTGGGGTGCCCTCAGCAGCCATTTGAATGAAATTATTTTCCATTATTAACCGTAAGGATTGTACTTTCACATAAAAAAAGAAATTTGAGAAAATATTCAGTAGTTTTTTATAGAATTTTCAAAAAAAAAAAGTTATTTGTTGAAATATGTGGTTTCTAGAGCGGAAAAAGTAAATCATAGGAGACATTGGTATGGGAGCTATATAAAGGGTCCGTCATCTAACGTTTTTTTTTTTCAACTATTCAACCGTTGGACTATTATTTGTGTGGTGCCCGAGGCAGCCATTTGAACCGGAAGGATTCCATTATTAACCGGAAGGATTGTACTTTCAAATAAAAAAAGAAATTTGAGAAAATATTCAGTAGTTGTTTTTTATAGAATTTTCAAAAAAAAAAAGTTATTTGGCGGACCCTATATAAGGCAAATATGTAAGATCATTTGCAAGATGAAATTAAATATTTCTGTTCAAAAATGTTATCAATATTTTCTTTTAAATGCCGTATTCGTCTTTCCTTTCAACAGAAAGAAATCTTTTTAGAAAAAAGAACTAAATCTAGCGGTAATGAGTGTTTGTTTATAATATGTTAGCACACACCCATGCGTAATTCCTGAGTGTGAAATGCAAATAACGACTTTCAAATGTCAAATTTGTCATTTCAGCTAGATTTCGCATGCACTCTGAAAAAGCAATCTCGTATCGTATGCACACCTTTATGCGAGATTATTCTACACTGGTGCACATTCCTATAAACGCACATCACTTTTTTTAAAACAACTTACCAAAAAAGAAGCATACAAATAGTTAAGGAGATACAATTTATTATATTAAATCTTGAGGGACTTCTCCAAGATATAAACAAGTAAAAACTTCAATTGTATATTTAATTTTTTTATTAATATTAATTTTGGTTTAATGTTATTTTTGGGGGCATTTTCCTATAAACGCACTTCATCTAATGAGACAGTTTGGCGTTATTAGTAATGAGTTGATGATCCATTTTTTTAATTACTTCAAAAATTCGTTCGGACATTGATTCCACTAATTTTTGAAGAAGATTGTGATCACTTTCCTCCCAGACTTGCCTAATTTTCAGTTTTAACTCTGTCACTGTCATTATGCTCTGATTCAGGTCATTATTTGCGTAAGCTTTACTGGCCATATACCCCCACAAGTCCCACAAGTATTTAAATCCGGACTACAAGCCGGCCAGTCCAATAGGAGAATATTATGTTGACTTAACCAAGACATGGATTGTTTCGAAGCGTGGATTGAAGCATTGTCTTGTTGAAATATGGTATCTTCGCCCATTTTATCGTCCATAAATGAGATAAGAGCATCTTCTAAAAGTTCATTATAAATTGTGCTGTTCATTTTTGTAGCAACAAAATATATTTTGGATTTCCCAACTGCCGAAAATGCTCCCAAAACCATAAAACTCCCGCCACCGAAATTGAGTTTCGACATTCGAATATCATTACACCTCAAATCATGCCAATAGCAAGAGTACGAATCAGGACCGTCAAAATTAATTTCTTTTCATCTGAAAAAATTACTTTCATCCACTCATCTTCCGTTGCCATGTGTTTGAGCGCAAATTTTAGACGATTTTCCTTATCGTGCTGTTTTATAATTGGCTTACACTTGGGTTTCTTCCATTTTATGTTACCGTCTGTTAGCAAAATATGTTTTGGAGTGACAAGAAGATCCAGTTTATTCCTTATCTGTGTAGCATTTAATTTGTTTCGGGTCGCTTCTTGTTTTATAATATTAAACTGTATTTTTGTTAACATTTTATTACCCTACTCCGTAGTTATGCCCTTTCGTAAAAAAGGTACGAATAACTCCTTCCGAACGGTCAATTTTGCGTGCAATTACTCTGTTTGAGCAGCCTTGACCACGAAAAAAATTAATTTGAATTTTTTCTAATCAGAAAGAAAATTTCCTTTTGGCATCCTTTATGGCAATAAAAATGGTCAATTAAAACAAAAATATTTAAAGTAGTTGCAGTAGTTACAGAACAGTTGCGACCAAAACTATACCTGAAGTTAAAAAATAACTGAAGTAAAAATAAATCAGTTAATATTTTGTTTTTAAAAAAAATTACACTAAATTGTCGTGTCTGCGTTTAAAGGAATATTCCCATGAAATTAGCATCAAAATCTTAGGCTTGCTTAATTAAGACGAACAAAATAAGCAAGGAATGTGCACCAGTGTAGCAATACTTTGTATCATTAATTGTTTTTGTTTCTATTTGTTAGAAACATACTCTCGAACCAAATTCAAGTACAGTCATATAAAGAGTGATTTTTTAAAAGCTATAGGAAAGTTAAAAAACACATAAAATTCAGGAAAATGCATGAAATCTTTATTTGAATCGATAGTACGGTCCATATAATTTAATGTTTGAAGATTATTTCATGCAAATGTTGACCTTGACTGCGCCTCAAATGGTCCATCCGCTTAGTTAATTTTGGCACTTCCACGTTTTTGAGTAACAAAGGCCCAATTGCTGCGAACGACGACGAATCGATAATTGATGGTCATCATTAACACTGGCCGATACAGCTGCGATATTTTCTTCAGTTCGCGATCTACGTAAGCGTGTTGGTGGTTTTTATGTCCAACAATGTAAATTTGGTGCGAAATTTAGTCACAATAGCCCGAATAGCCGCTTCAGTGGGTCGATTAAACTGACCATAAAATGGAAGCGCGCGATGAACTTTTTTAACAGAGCACGCATTTTGATAATAAAATTCAATAATTTGCAAGCGTTGTTCGTTTGTAAGACGATTAATGGTTAAATTATAGACCAAACTTAAGATGTTTGACAGTGAAACAAAACACGAAACGTGCGTCAGCTGTTTAAACCAGTGTTGCCAAAAAGATAATAGCTAAAAAATCAACCTTTATAAACATAAAAACATACAAAATATTTCAGAATTTTTACATCTCACCACACAATCTTTCCAATTTAACTGTTTGAAATTTAATTTCATACATTGAATTTCACATATGAGCGTTCCTAGTAATATAATATTATTATAATAATAAATCGTAATATTGCATGTATACAAATGTATATTACAGCTCTAAAATTGGCAAATTAAAAAACACCAATTTCGAATATTTCCTGAGTAGATGGGATGTTTTAAATTCATAACCATCTCCATATTTTGCATGAATTATGACTGCAGTTAGACATAAACTTATAAACATAAAAACATACAAAATATTTCAGAATTTTTACATCTTACCACACAATCTTTGCAATTTATCTGTTTGAAATTTAATTTCATACATTGAATTCCACTTATGAGCGTTCCTAATAATATAATATTATTATAATAATAAATCGTAATATTGCATGTATACAAATATATATTACAGCTCTAAAATTGGCAAATTAATAAACACCAATTTCGAATATTTCCTGAGTAGATGGGATGTTTTAAATTCATAACCATTTCCATATGAATGATGCATGAATTATGACTGCAGTTAGACATAAACTAGTCATTGGCATTGAACCCATGGATTGGTATGGGGTATAGGTAGTCGGTGCAGCTGCTAACTTATAGAGTAATTTACAAACAATTGCAATATACAAACTATAACTTGTATTATACGTAAAATTATAACCAATCTATCTTCATTTTGCGGTGTCATAAATATTCGTATACCGAAAAAGTAGCATGCTCCAAAAGCCAACGACTGGGTGCGAAACAATTAATATGTAAATGGGGAGAATAAGAGATTGAAGCATTTGAAACGTGGACATATAGAATTAAAAATTCCATGGGCTGATCGAGTTCCTAAGTACTAAGAAGGATGAACCTCATCCGTGAGTTAATGAAAACCGTCAAAACTCGAAAAATTCCCTACTTGGGACATCTGATGAGGAACAACAAACACAAGTTACTTCAAAGCATTCTTAAATCCCAAATTAAAGGAAAAAGTGGTAGAGGTCGAAGAGAACCGACTTGGCTTAAAAACATTCAAGAATGGACAGGACCGTGACGAACTAAATCTTGTAACAGTCGCAAAGGAAACGGAACTTTAACTTTCATAAAACATTACTTAACTAATTAATTGTATGATCGCTTAACATCCGGATATCGGATATGCAAATAAAAGAAGAAGAATTATGAAGCAAATATAGGAAATGGATGAGGAACACTTTTTCAAGAGAACGAGGATGGTGTTTCAAAATAAAGTTTACTTATATTACAAATTGATTTAGACTCTTAAAGTTTAAAATTATCAACTTTTCTCACCGTACGAATGTGTGTTTTGGGGAATTGATTAGAATACGAGTACATACAAGCAAAATAATACGGACGTACTGTACAGACGAGTTTAAGGTCGAATAACATTTAAGTTGATATTGAGAGATAGGGAGTATCGAAGAATAGGGTTTTGACACCTTGTCCCAGAAACTACAAATAAGTTAATCTTTAAATGCGGTAAAACGTCTTGATCGGTTACAGATAATGGAGCAAACAGCAATGCCTCAAATTGCACGGGGCAGATGACCAGTTTTAGAGGCAAAAAAGAATTGGAGGCAGTTACACCTTTAAAATTTCGCACATGTAGTTATGGTGCTTACCAAAGTTGCCTATAAAGCTGAGTTGCCCCGTCCACTTACCGTGGATGGATTTTGGGCAAAATACCATAGGAAACAGGTAGAATTTTTAAAGTTCGTACATATACTTATGCTGCTACAAAAGTTGCTTAAACATAGTTTCTCAACGTACTGCAACGCCCACTTACAGTGGGGTGGTAGTTTTTTTAGAAAGATAATACATTCGGAAACGGATAGGCCTTTAAATTCCGTACATGTATTTAAGGTACTTATCGAAGTTGTATGTACATTAGGGCGTACCTCAAAAAAAAAGTTCGCCGTACACCTTCGAATATGAAGTATTATTGAAAGGTAGTTTCAAAAAAAAATTTTTTATTTTTTTATGCCGAACGTAGGGGTCGCGCTTTTACATTTTTCTATATAACTTCTGCATTTATAAACGGATTTTAAAGTGTGATGCATCGATGTTTTTGTCTCGACGAGGCCGATTTTTTTGAAAATCGACATACTTCCTTAGGAAGAGTTTCATGATTTTATGCGAGCTTTAATTTTCTGATATTAGAGTGGTACATTAGGGTAGTAGCAACTGAGATATGATGGGTAAGTACCAGAAGGAATGTAAAAGCGCGACCCCTACGTTCGGCATAAAAAATAAAAAATAATTTTTTTAAACTACCTTTCAATAATACTTCATATTCGAAGGTGTACGGCGAACTTTTTTTTTACTTGTAACCTGGTACGCTCTAATGTACATTCATCCGACTACGAAGGCACAGAACATAAATGCAGTTTTTGTATGGAGAAGCGGGCCAAAGGGATAAAAATCATACCAACCAAGGTGTTACAGCTAGAATCGTAAAATTCGTTGTGTATATTCCACTGAGGGAAGTTGGACAATCCATATTATATATATATATAAATCAATGTGTGTCTGTTTATCTGTATATTCCGCATAGGACGCCAAACCGGTGGATCAATTCATCTGAAAATTTCACTGTAGCTAACCAATGGACAGTGGATGGTTTCTGGTTATACTAGGTCCTGATAGGGTATAGGAGCGTGGTACTGCCCACACAAATTATATTTTAAAGCTATCAATCGAAGTTGGGGAATAGGGAAGTATGAATGGGTAAAAAGGTAGTATATATATAAAAATCAATGTGTGTCGGTATGTTCCGTATAGGACGCCAAACCGTGGACCGATACGCTTGAAAATTTTTCTTATAAATAATAAATATTGAAATTACTTAATTAAAACCATTACGTAATTATATTAACATCCATTTCTTTACTTTGTTAACAATATCCAGCATAAGGCAAAAAATAGTATACAAAACCTACATTTCACAAAACAAAATATGACTGTATACGAAGAAGGAACCCGTGCAACACCGTGTATAAGAAGCTAGTATGGTATAAAAATTGTACTAAGGAAAGTGTGATGG